>WOXC01007060.1:0-36341 GCA_011680675.1 Gymnobelideus leadbeateri
GCTAAAGTAAAAAAAAAAAGCAGGGGTAGCAATACTTATCTCAGATAAAGCAAAAGAAAAAATAGATCTAATTAAAAGAGATAAGGAAGGAAACTATATCCTACTAAAACGCACCATCGAGAATGAAGCAATATCACTACTTAATATATATGCACCAAGTGGTATAGCATCTAAATTCCTAGAGGAGAAGTTAAAGGAATTAGAGGAAGAAATAGATAGCAAAACTATACTAGTGGGGGACCTTAATCTTCCCCTCTCTGAACTCAATAAATCTAACCTCAAAATAAACAAGAAAGAAGTTAAGGAGGTGAATAGAATCTTAGAGAGACTAGATATGATGGATCTCTGGAGAAAACTGAATGGGGATAAAAAGGAATTTACTTTCTTCTCAGCAGTGCATGGTACATACTCAAAAATAGACCATGTACTAGGGCATAAAAACCTCACAATCCAGTGCAGAAAGGCAGAAATAGTAAGCGCATCATTCTCAGATCATGATGCAATAAAAATTATATGCAATAAAGGGCCATGGAAAGATAGACTAAAAACTAATTGGAAACTAAACAATTTAATCCTAAAAAATTGGTGGGTCAAAGAAGAAATTATAGAAACAATCAATAATTTCATTCAAGAGAATGATAATAATGAAACAACATACCAAAATTTGTGGGATGCACTAAAGGCAGTTCTCAGGGGAAGTTTTATATCCCTGAGTGCATACTTAATTAAAGCAGAGAGAAGGGAGGTCAGTGAATTGGACATGCAATTGAAAAAGCTAGAAAAAGAACAAATTGAAAATCCCCAATTTAGTACTAAATTAGAAATACTGAAAACCAAAGGTGAGATTAATAAAATTGAAATTAAGAAAACCATTGAATTAATAAATAAAACCAAGAGCTGGTTTTATGAAAAAATCAACAAAATTGATAGACCCTTAGTCAATATGATAAAAAAAAAGAAAGAAGAAAACCAAATTATGAGTATCAAAAATAAAAAGGGTGAATCTACCTCCAATGAAGAGGAAATCAAAAAAATAATGAGGAATTATTTTCCCAATTGTATGCACATAAATATGACAATCTTAGTGAAATGGATGAATATTTACAAAATCACAAATTGCCCAGATTAACTGAAGAGGAAGTGAATTACCTAAATAACCCCATCTCAGAAAAAGAAATCAAACAAGCCATCAATGAACTCCCTAGGAAAAAATCTCCAGGGCCAGATGGGTTCACTAGTGAATTCTATCAAACATTTAAAGAACAATTGATTCCAATACTCTACAAACTATTTGGGAAAATTAGTGAAGAAGGAGTCCTACCAAACTCTTTCTATGACACAAATATGGTACTGATTCCTAAATCAGGAAGAGATAAAACAGAGAAAGAAAATTATAGACCAATCTCCCTCATGAATTTAGACGCAAAAATTCTAAATAAAATATTAGCCAAAAGACTCCAACAACTTATCACAAAAATAATACACCCTGATCAGGTAGGATTCATTCCAGGAATGCAAGGATGGTTTAATATTAGGAAAACCATCAATATAATTGAGCATATCAACAACAAAACTAGCAAAAACCACATGATCATCTCAATAGATGCAGAAAAGGCTTTTGACAAAGTACAACATCCATTCCTATTAAAAACACTAGAAAGTATAGGAATAAATGGAGCCTTCCTTAAAATAGTTGATAGCATCTATTTAAAACCATCAGCAAGTATTATATGCAATGGGGATAAACTAGAAGCCTTTCCAATAAGATCAGGAGTGAAACAAGGGTGTCCACTATCACCCCTCTTATTCAATCTGGTACTAGAAACGTTAGCAGTAGCAATTAGAGAAGAAAAAGAAATCAAAGGAATCAAATTAGGCAAAGAAGTGACCAAGCTGTCACTCTTTGCAGATGATATGATGATATACTTAGAGAATCCTAGAGAATCAAGTAAAAAATTACTTGAGACAATAAATAAATTTGGCAAAGTTGCAGGATATAAAATAAACCCACATAAATCCTCAGCATTCCTGTACATCTCTAATAAAACTCAACAGCAAGAGATAGAAAGAGAAATCCCATTTAAAGTCACTGTAGACATTATAAAATATTTGGGAATCTACTTGCCAAAACAAACCCAGAATCTATATGATCAAAACTACAAAACACTTCTCACACAAATAAAAACAGATCTAAATAGTTGGAAAAATATCAATTGCTCGTGGCTGGGTCGAGCTAATATAATAAAAATGACAATTTTACCCAAACTAAATTATATATTTAGTGCCATTCCAATCAATTTACCAAAAAACTACTTTGTAGAGTTAGACAAAATAATAACAAAATTTATTTGGAAAAACAAACGGTCTAGAATATCAAGGGAATTAATGAAAAGAAATGCTAGGGAAGGTGGACTAGCTATGCCAGATCTTAATCTGTATTATACAGCAGCAGTCATCAAAACTGCTTGGTACTGGCAGAGGTGTAGAGTAGTGGATCAATGGAATAGATTAGGTGCAGGAGACCCAGCAGTTAATGAATATAGCAATCTATTGTTCAATAAACCCAAAGACCCCAGTTTTTGGGACAAGAATGCACTATTTGACAAAAACTGCTGGGAAAACTGGAATACAGTATGGCAGAAACTGGGCATAGATCACTATCTAACACCATATACCAAAATCAAGTCTAAATGGGTGCATGATCTAGGTGTAAAGGATGATACTGTAAGCAATTTGGGAAAGCAAGGAATAGTTTACCTGACAGATCTGTGGAGAGGGGAAGATTTTAGGACCAAACAAGAATTAGAGAGCATTATAAAATGCAAAATGGATAATTTTGATTACATTAAATTGAAAAGCTTCTGCACAAACAAAGCCAATGTAACCAAGATCAAGAGGGAGGTGGGAAATTGGGAAAGAATTTTTACAACCTGTGTCTCTGATAAAGGACTCATTTCTAAAATTTATAGAGAATTGAGCCAAATCTATATGAAT
The DNA here is from genome assembly GCA_011680675.1 of Gymnobelideus leadbeateri. Lineage (NCBI taxonomy): Eukaryota > Metazoa > Chordata > Mammalia > Diprotodontia > Petauridae > Gymnobelideus > Gymnobelideus leadbeateri. Next base: position 2,995 of record WOXC01007060.1, read on the forward strand.
ACAAGTCATTCCCCAATTGAGAAATGGTCAAAGGATATGAATAGGAAGTTTTCAGAGAAAGAAATTAAAGATATCTATAAGCATATGAAGAAATGCTCTAAATCACTATTAATTAGAGAAATGCAAATCAAAACAACTCTGAGATACCACATCTCTCCAGTCATATTTGCTAAGATGACAAAACAAGAAAGTGACAAATGCTGGAGAGGATGTGGGCAAATCGGAACGCTAATACATTGCTGGTGGAGTTGTGAACTTATCCAACCATTCTGGAGAGCATTCTGGAATTATGCCCAAAGGATTATAAATAATTTCATACCCTTTGACCCAGCCATACCACTCCTAGGGTTATATCCCAAAGAGATCATAGTAGTGGGAGGAAGAACCATATGTACAAAAATATTTTTAGCAGCCCTTTTTGTGGTTGCAAAGAATTGGAAACTAAAGGGGTGCCCATCAATTGGGGAATGGCTAAACAAGTTGTGGTATATGAATGTAATGGAATTTTATTGTGCTATAAGAAACGAGGAGGTGACGGATTTCATAATTACCTGGAGAGACTTATACAAACTGATGCTGAGCGAGAAGAGTAGAATCAGAAGAAATTTGTATACAATCACAGACATACCATATCTGTGACGACCAACTATGACAGACTGGACTCTTTTCAGCAATGCAGTGATATAAGTTAATCCCGAATGACTCAAGAAAGTGAGAAATGCGCCATCCAGAGATATAACTAGAAAGAACTGAGCCTGAATCCTGATGGAAGCAAACTAAATGATCTTGTTCTTCTCATTGTTTGGTTTTACTTCTTCCTTACCATCTTTCATCCCACCTAGTACAATATGCCTTTGTAATTGGAATAATGTTTAATATGAATGCATTTGCAGACCCTATACTGTACTATATGCTGTCATGAGGGGAGGGGGAGGGAAGTAAAGGAAATTTGAAAATCAAGGAACTATGGAATTGAATCTTGTTAACTGAAACTAAACTAATAAATTAATTTAAAAAAAAATTATACCACCTTGGAGAATCAAAAACCTACAGGTCCCTAGAAGTATCTCTGAATACTGCACAAAACCCCTGAAGCTTAGGACAGTATGCCCTTCACACTGGAAGCAGAACCCTACCTTAACAGAGTCAATAAGACAAATAATTATCTGGGAAAATGAACAAATAGTGGGGAAAAACACAGATTATAAAAAAATACTTAGGTAACAAGTAAGATCAAAACATATGTTCAAAGGAACACAACAAAGTCAAAGCTCCTATATCCAAAGCCCTCAAGAAAAATATGAATTAGTCACACACCATGGAAGAATACAAAAAGATTTTGAAAATCAAGGAAGAGAAATAGAGGAAACAGTGACACAAGAAAATCATGAAAAATAAGTCAACAGTTTTCTAAAGGAGACCCCCAAAATACTGAAGAAAATAACATCTTAAAAAATAGACTAGACCAAATGGCAAAAGAGATCCAAAATGCCAATAAGAAGAAGAATGCCTTAAAAAGTAGAATAGTGGAAATGGAAAAGGTGGTCCAAAAGCTCACTGAAGAAAATAATTCCTTCAAAATTAGAATGGAGCACATGGAAGCTAATGACTCTATGAGAAATCAAGAAATTACAAAATAAAACCAAAAGAATGAAAAAATAGAAGACAGTGGGAAATATCTCACTGGAAAAACAACTGACATGGAACATAGATCTAGGAGATCTATTTAAAAATTATTTGTCTACCTGAAAGTCAAGAAAATAATCTAGACATCATCTTTCAAGAAATTATATTTAAAAAAAAACCTGCCCTGATACTCTAGAACCAGAGGATAAAATAGACATTGAAAGAACCCATCTATCACCTCCTGAAAAAGATCCCAAAAGGAAAACTCCCAGGAATATTATAGCCAAATTCCAGAATTACCACGTCAAGGAGAAAATATTGCAAGCAGCCAGAAAGTAACAATTCAAGTAATATGGAAACATAATCAGAATAACACAAGATTTAGCAGCGTCCAAGGAATTGAGAGGCTTAGAATATGTTTTTCCAGAGGTCAAAGGAGCGAGGATTAAAAACGAAGAATCACCTACCCAGCCAAACTGAGTGTAATAAATGAGGGAAAATTGACATTCATGATATAGATGAGTTTAATGCATTCTTGAGAAAAATGAGAGCAGACGAGAAAAACTGACTTTCAAATACAAGACTTAAGAGAAGCATGAAAAATAGAGTAACTATTTACATTTCTACATAGAAAGATAATATTTGTAACTCATGACACCTTTCTCAGTATTAGGGTAGTTGGAGGGAATGTGTGTGTGTGTATACATGCATATATATATATATATATGTATACATACATATATATGTGTGTATGTATGTATGTGTATATATAGACATATATAGACATATACACATACACATACACACATACATATATAGGCATATATAATATGGAGAGAGAGAGAGAAAGAGAGAGCGAGCACAGGGTGAGTTGAATATGAAGGGATGATATCTAAGAAATAATATTAAGGTATGAGAGAGGAATGTACTATAAAGGCCAAAAATTTTGTAAAAAGAGAGAGAGAAAGGAATGTACTGAGAGGAGAACAGGATTCTGTTAAGAACACTGCATCTAGACATACCTTATTTGTAATGACTTTATTGTCTCAATATTAAGGCCACATTCCTGTTTTCAGTTTTATATAATTTTCATTGTTGTGTATATATATGTATCTATTATACATATATGTATATATATATGTCACTAAGCACATTTGCTCAGAACTCTAATAGGTGCTTAACAGATAATTTATCCAGATTTTAGGTGCTTATTACTTGGGCCCAAACAATTGTCTCTCTATATATTTTTCCTCATTCTTTTCTGACTGTATGGATAGTATTATTACCTGTTGCTCACTTTTGGTATGATTATCTTGATTATGATAAGTAAGACAGAATAATGAAAAGAAAGTCAAGAAATCATCATGGTTTTAGTCTTGGAAATGATCCAGGAAGAAAAGGATTTATGAAGGAGTAATCATCTAGTGACATGGAAGACCAACTTCTCACCTTATTTGCTAAAATGTAGAGCTTCTAAGACCATGGACACACTTGTAATGGTCTCTCATTTCAGAAAACACAACCCTTCCATTTGATGCAGAGGATAAAAGTTCTTTTTTTAGACATTTTATTTATTGTTAGTTTTCACATTCACTTCCACAAGATTTTGAGTTTCAATTTTCCCCCCATCTTTCCCTTCCCTCCACCCCAAGACTGTGTATATTCTGATTATACCTTCCCCAATCATCCCTCCCTTCTATCCACCCCCCCCCCCCTTCTCTTATTCCCTTTCCTGCTATTTTCCAGCAAGGTAAGATAGATTTCTATACCCCATTACCTGTGTATCTTATTTCCCAGTTGCATTCAAAAACTATTTTTAACATTTATTTTTAAAATTTTGAGTTCCAAATTCTCTCCCTTCCTCCCTCCCCACCCACCCTCATTGAGAAGGCAAGCAGTTCAATATAGATTATACATGTATAGTCATGCAATATATTTCCATTAGTCATGTTGTGAAAGACTAACCATATTTCCCTTTATCCTATCCCACCCCACATTTATTTTATTCTCTGCTTTGACCCTGTCCCTCCTCATATGTTTACCCCCTCCACCATTCTGCTCTCCTTTCTATCACCACCCCACTCCTATCCCCTTCCCCCTACTTTCCTATAGGGTAAGATAGGTTTCCATACCCAATTGGGTGTGTTTGTTATTCCCTCCTTAAGCAAAATCCAATGAGAGTAAGGTTCACTCATTGCCTCTCAACTTCCCCTCTTCCCCTCCACTGTAAAAGCTCTTCCTTGCCTCTTTTATATGTGATAATTTAACACATTCTACCTTGATGTCAGATTCTACCTTGATGCCAGAATAATAGCAAGACTCCCAGTAATACTAATTCCTTTATATAAAAGTTTAGAAAGTTGAGGTTATTTCACAGACCACCAAGCAAAATCCAAAATACTTTCTTGGGAAATCTATCCCTATATGTGTATAAACTTTATTCCAACCAAATTCAACTAACTTTTATTAAACACCAATTATTTTTCTGAGTGTTCTAAACACTGAAAAGGATGTAAAGAATAATGAGATACCGTTCCTGTCCTCATATTACAATCTGAATAAATGCACATAAATATATCCAAAATAGAGTGTAAAGTATATGAGTAAGACAAATGCTATGAGAGTTTACCAGAGGGAGGATCACTTTTGGCAGTAGGGCTTAGGAAAGGCTATGTGGAAGAAGTGTCAGCATGAAAACAGTGTTCATGACACTATGCCATGGTTAAGAGACCAATCATTTTTGTTCACATGAGCTTTCAAAGAAACCAGGGTATAAGGACAAAAAAACACTGGCATTGGTGCCAAGACCCCTCATGTAATGTTAACATGGTTGTGATCTGCCAACAAAAATTGGCTGCCATTGATTTCTCAGAATTCCGTCCCACTGCAGAGTACATAATGACTCCATGGTGCATCAGCATGTTGAGAACAGAACAATCCAGGAAGAAAACATCTCATGTAAAAAGAAACCTTGCAATTCATGCCTATGATGAAGAAAAGACATTTCATTGTTAAACATCCTTGATAAATGTTCAGGGAAAGCAATTACAATGCTATGATGCATTCTAACTGGAATAAAAGGAAACTTTATGTCTTCCCTAGATTTCCAGTTTCAAAATGTGCCAAGTGCTCCCAAATTCTTAAGATGAGAATAATAGAAAATAAAGATCATTGTCCACTCAAGAAAGGCAGAAAGAATAGCATCAGGGAAGAAAAAGTTTCTACCAGGTTCTGGATAGCTGCATTTGGTTTCAAATGAGTCGTGGAAATTATCTGAGACTTTGCCATCAAATAGCTGAAGTTAGACTCCAAAGATCTATCTACATAAGTAGCTGATGAGAGTCAATGTTTAAGTAATGACATTCAGAAACTATATATATTACTGCCTATCTAGATTTCTCTAGTTTGACTTTCATGGAGATTGGGAAGCTATTGAAGCCTACTTTCTGAAAAACAAGGATGATGGGCATTGGGAGAGGTTTCTTTTTAATCTTGCTCTGTAATTCACCCATGAACTCATGAAAGCCCCCCAAAAGCACTTTATACCAAAATATCAGTGATCTAAGTAAACCTCAAAAGTCATCTAGTCAAACCTCCCCTATCATTTTACAGATGAACAAACTGAGGCTCAGGAATTTAAATGATTTGCTTAATGTCACAAAGATAATGTTAACAAGAAGACTTGAGTTCAGATCCTCCGAACAATTGTACCAAGTAGTTTCTCTGAATGAATGAAAAAGCATTTATTAACAATTTACTAATGTGCAAAGTACTGCAGTAAAATACAAAAGTGGAATGGATCTCAAGGAGCTCATATTCTAATAGGGAGTGGTTACGAGGAAGAGAGTGTTGGCTTGAGGAGTCATAGGGATAGTGAGTGGATCCACAGGACAGTCAACTGGCATGCACTTTCCAGGAATAATGGTAGTAACTATTGATTACTATATCCACAGCAAGAAGCAGAATGTGGGCTGGGAGTGGTAGGCACACAGTACCCAGAAAAATGGCAATTTGGTCCAGGTGGACAGCTGGTTAATATTTGAAGAAAGATCTGGTCTGGAAAAACTAAATAGATCTATGTGAATTTCTATACACTCTCGAATTATTTTACAGATGAAGAAACTTAAGAGCCAGTAAGTTTAACTGACTTGCCCAAGATTACATACACACACGCATACAAAACAAGACCTCATTACATAAATATTCTAAACAAGGGAGTCTGGGTGGTACAGAAATAACACAAAACACATTAACAATCCAGCCAAATTTGTAAAATTTTCAAAAAGAGAAACATTAATTCAGGGTTCTTATTGAAGAGCCAAGAGCTCAAATTCAAGTCTGTGTCCTGTGACTTCAAATCCACTGTCCTTCCCACTCAGGCCAAAGCAGAAATTTTAAAATGAACAGTGTTGATGTTTTTTCATTTTACTATGCAAAAACATTGTCTTACTATTGTCACCAAATTCAGTTTATTGGTAGCCATCAGCCAAAAAGTTCAACATATATGGGGTGGGGGGAGGGAAGATGGCAGAGTAGAAACAGCACTTCCACAGCCAACACCACTTCAAAAATCATGTAAAAGGGGACTTGGAAAAAGTTCTGGAGCTCCAGCACCCACAGAACAACATAGAGAAGCTAACCTCCCAATGAGGACAGCCTGGCAGCCCTGCAGGGAGTGGCCAGCACAGTGCTCTGGGAGTAGACAGCACAGTGCCCTGGGAGCTGAGCCCAGGCCCTCCTGAGTCAAGGTTTTAGCCCCAGGATGGCCAGGCCAGCAGCCAGCTGGAGGGACCCCAGAACGCCAGCAGCTATGGTGATTCCAGAATTATCAACACAGATATACCTAGGACAAAGTGAGAGGTCAGTGCCCTATGGACTTTGGGGCCAGTATTTGGGAACAAGTCAGCTTCTTCCCCTGGGGGAGAGAAGCAGATGAGGAGGTGCAGCACAGCTGCCATTTTGCAGCTTCAGTTGCTGCTTCAGCTCCTGGCCTGCAGACTGTAGGGGGATTCAGAGATCAGTCTTGGGGGATAATTGCTCTTGCTTTAACCTCCCTAGATCTGGATTTCGATTTGGGGAGGAGGTCTTGGGGTGTGTGTCCAGCTTGCCAGAGTGTATGGAGGCTTCACAGAGGCCACCCAACAAATAGCTCCAGAAGTTGTGAAGATCCCAACATTTGAGACTGAAGCTCCACTGTCTGGTGGCAGAGTCCTACTGTGGCAACAAGCCCAAAAGTCAAGTAAGTGAGTGGCAACATGCCTAGGCAAAGGAAACAAAATAAACAGAAAAATATAACATTAGACTCCTATTTTGGGGGCAAAGAGGATTGAAGCATGGGACAGGAGGAGGACTGTGGGGTCAAAAATCCTGCTCCAAAAGCCCCAAATGAAAATATGAGTGGGTTACAGGCCATAGAGGACCTTAAGGAGGAGTTTAAAAACCAAATAAAAGAAGTGGAGGAAAAATTGGGAAGAGAAAGGAGAAGGATGCAGTAAAAGTATGAAATGAGAGTCAACAGCCTGCCTGAGGGAAATAACACCTTAAAAAATAGACTAACTCAAATGGCAAAGGGGGCCCAAAAGGTCAATGAGAAGAATGCCTTAAAAAGCCGAATTTGCCAGATGGAAAAAGAATCTCAAAAGGTCACTGAAGAGATTCATTCCTTCAGAATTAGACTTGAGCAAATGAAAGCTAGTGACTTTATGAGAAATCAAGATGCTGTTAAACAGAACCAAACAAATGAAAGAATAGAAGGCAATGTGAAATATCTCATGGGAAAAACCACTGACCTGGAAAATAGATACAGGAGAGATAATTTAATAATTATTGGACTACCTGAAAGCCATAATCAAAGAAAGAACCTAGAAATCATCCTTTAAGAAATTCTCAAGGAAAATTACCCTGATGTTTTAGACCCAGAGGGGGAAATAGAGGTTGAAAGAATCCACAGTTCCCCTCCTGAAAAACATCCCCAAAAGAAAACTCCTAGGAATATTATAGCCAGGTTCCAGAATTCGCAGATCAAGGAGAAAATACTCCAAGCAGCCAGGAAGAAACAATTTCAATATTGTGGAAACACAATCAGAATAGTGCAGGGCCTGGTAGCTTCTACACTGAGGGATCAAAGGGCATGGAATATGATATTCCACAGGGCAAAGCATCTGGGATTAAAACTGAGAATCACATACCCAAAAAAACTGAGTATTTTGTTACAGGGGAAAATATGGGCATTCAGTGGAATAGAGGACTTTCAAGAAATTCTTGGGGAAAAAAACCAGAGTTGAATAGAAAATTTTACAAGAAGCAAGAGATGCTTGAGAAGGTAATCAGGGAAAAGAAATCAAAAGGAACTTATCAAAGTTGAACTATTTACATTCCTACAGGCAAAAACAATAACTATGACTGATGAAACATTCTTCATTATGAAAATAATTGAAGAAGGGTATATGGGTATATGAATACATACGTGAATGTGTGTATATATGTTTACAGTTATACATGGATAGAGGGCACAGGTTGAATTTGGTGGGAAGGGATGATACTTAAGAGTCAAATTAAGAGGTGAGAAAGGAATGTGGCAAGAGGAGATGGGGACAGACAGGGTGTGGTAAACTATCTCATGTAGAAGAGGCAAAGGGAAGTGGTTGCAGGGGAGAGGAAGAACAGGAAGGCAAAAAGGCAAAACCATATTCTCATTGAATTTGGCTCAGGGAGAGAATGACATACATACTAAATGGCATATCTCACCCTGCAGGAGAGTAGGGGGAAGGGGGATAAGAGAGGGTCTGATGGAGGGAAGGGCATTCTGGGGGAAGGGGAGGTTGGAAGTACACACTTTTGAAGAGGGATAAGATCAAAGTAGGAATTGGACCAGGTGGGGGGTGGGATGGGTGAGAGGGAAATATAAGTAGTCTTTTACAATATTTCTACTATGGTAATGTTTTGCATAGCTATACATGTAGAACACATACTGAGTTGCTTATCCCCCCAGAGGGAGTGGGTGACAAGGGAGGAAGGGAATGGATCTGGAATTCGAAGTCTTAAAATTAAATGTTACAAATATATATATACACTATTATTAATACTATTTTGCATGTAATTGGGAGATAAGATGTGCAGGCATTGGGGCACAGAGATTCATCTTGACCTAATGGTAAAGTCAAAGGGGGTATGGGAGAAGATATGGGAGAGAGCAGATTGTATGAGGGGATATCTTGTGGGACTGCTATTCTGGGGTGGTGGGTAGGGGAAAAATGAGGAAAAAATTGTAACTCAAAATCTGGCAGAAATGAATGATGTAAACCAGAAGTTAATAAAACATTTGTTTAAAAAAAAGGTCAACATATAACAAAGCACAAAACTTACCTTGGCTTGGTAAGTTTTCACCAAAAAAAAAAATCTACCTTATAACATCATCTGTCTTTTGGGTCCTGATGTGGGGTGGGGACAGGGGAGGCATGCACAAGAGCATGCAGATGTTTAAATGGTGTAAGTCCCTAAAGACAACATACATAGTTGACAAGAAGTGTAAAATGATTTCAACAACATTCTTTGTCATCAATCTTAATTGATAAACCTCTTGTTAGGGAAACAAATTTATAAATGGCAATTAAAGCAGTGAAGAGAAAGAAATACCCCAGAGATGCCAATTTTTTTTTTCCTTTGACAGGCTCCCTTGCTAAGGACTCTCACTGGTAACAAGCTTGTTTTCTAGCCTCCCAATTCCCACAAAGATTTTTTTTTTAAGAAATCACACCAGCAGTTCAAATGGACTCTGCCATGAAACACATCATACAAGGCTCATTGTGTGTGTGTGAGCTGAAATTTTTATGGCTTCCCTGGAAAACACATTGCTCTCCAAACCTTATTCATCAAACCTAGTATATCCAGTGTGGCTTTGGGCCAGTAGAAACACTGAACAATTTGATGAAAAGAGTTTCTTCTGAAGGGGAAACTCTTCACATGATTTATAAAAGAGCCCTTTACTTTTCAGAATATAGATCTACCTGAACTAAACGGGGTGAAACTAGGTGACTATCAAAGGTCCTTAAATAAACTTTTGAGCATTTATTTTTTTTATTTTTAAATTGAATTGTATGTTTATTTTTAGTTTGCATCATTCATTTCCAAAAATTTTTGAGTTACAAATTTTCTCCCCATCTTTCCCCTACCCACCACCCCAAAACAGCGATCCCACTGTATACCCCCTCCCCCAATCTGTAGTCTCCTATATCCTCCTCCATGACCCCTCCAAATTTCCAGTAGGGCAAGATGCATCTCTATGCCCCAGTGCCTGTATATCTTATTTCCCAGTTGCATGTAAATAATGATGATGATGATGATGATGATGATGATGATGATGATGATGATGATATATTTAACAATTGATTTTAAAACTTTGAATTCCAGATTCTTTCCCTTTCTGCCTCATCACGCATCCTTATTGAGAAGATAAGCAAATCAATATAGGTTGTGCACATGTAGCTACACAAAACATTGCCATAGTGGATATATTGTGAGAGACTGACTATATTTCCTTCCATCCTATCCCAGCCCCCATTTGTTCTATTCTCTACTTTGATCCTGTCCCTTTTCAAAAGTGGGTGCTTCCAATTTCCGTCCCTCCCCAACCTGCCCTCCCTTCCACCATCCCCCCTCTCACTCCTCCCCCCCTTACTCTCCTGTAAGGCAAGATACCCTATTTAATGTGTATGTTGTTCCCTCCCTAAGCCAAATTCAATGGGATTAAGGTTGACCCACTCCCTTTTGCCTTCCTGTTCTTCCCCTCCATTGTAACAGTTTTCCCTTGTCTCTTCTAGATGAGATAATTTACCCCATTCTGTCTCACCCCATCTCCTGTCATTATATTCCTCTCTCACCTCTCAATTTCAGCTTTTAAGTATCATCCCTTCCTATTCAACTGGCCTTGTGCCCTCTGTCTACATATACCTGAACACATATATGCACACACTCACATATGTATTCATATGCCCATATAAGCTCCTATATAGATATATGTATGCATGTATACATACATATATATATATGCATTTATATTCCCTTCAATTATTCTCATAATGAAAAAAGTTTCATAAGTTACAATTATTGTTTTTCCATGTACGAATGTAAATAGTTCAACTTTTATAATTTCCTTATGATTTCTTTTCCCTGTTTACCTTCTCATGCTTCTGTTAAGAGCTTCTTGTATCTGAATGTCAAATTTTCTATTCAACTCTGCTTTTTTTTTTCATCAAGAATGCTTAAAAGATTTCATTGAATGACCATATTTTCCCCTGAAACATGACACTAAGTTTTGCAGGGTAGGTGATTATTGGTTTTACTCTCTGCTCCTTTGACCTCCAGAATATCATATTCCAAGCCCTTTGATCCCTCAGTGTAGAAACTGCCAGGTCCTATATTATCCTGATTGTGTTTCCACAATATTTAAATTATTTCTTCTTGGCTGGTTGTAATATTTTCTTCTTCATCAGGGAACTCTGGAACCTGACTATAATATTCCTAGGAATTTTCTTTTTGGGATCTCTTTCAGGAGGTAATCAGTGGATTCTTTCAACCTCTATTTTGCCCTCTGGTTCTAAAACATCAGGGCTATTTTACTTGAGAATTTCTTTAAGGGGGGTGGAGCCAAGATGGCGGAAAGGAAGCAGTAACTTCTCTAAGCTCCTCTGTGAATCCTGTCACTAAACCTTAAAAAGCGAATCTGAACAGATTCTGGGGTGACAGAATCCACTTGGAGACTGGGCATGGCAGAATCCATCCCAGGGAAGTGCCCAGTGAGTCCGAACATGGGGAGCACAGAGTAAGTGGGGTCTGCACAGCTCAGACTTGAGAGCAGACAAGCAGACTATACCAGAGAGAGAAGAAGCCCCAGCAAGCCAATTTACCAAGAATGAATCCCAGTCATCTCACAGACATCTCACAAGGGGACAGGAGGAATCATTGGAGCCAGGTAAGAGAGGACTCGGGCTCCCAGCAGAGACAGCAGCTTCTCCTGGGACTATCAGCCCCCTGTCTGGAAGTTTAGAAATCAACTGCCTGTATATGCAGGTGCTAGAATGGCAAAGTAAATTCTAGTTGCTCCAATCCCTCATGCCTCCTTCATAAAGTAGAAAACCCAAAGATAAGTCTCCCACCCAGATTGAAATCCCAAGTTAGAGGAAATAGCCTCAGGCTTGGGAGTCCTGAAGAAGGGGTGTAACTGAGACAGCCAGGAGTCTGAAGAGAAGAGAGGGAGGGGTCCCAAAAAGCCCCACCTCGCCTGACCAGCAAAAGCCTGCCTGAGCTATAGCCTAGGGGTTTAGAGGCAGAAATCTGAAATGGCCAGACCATCCCTCCTCCACAGACTACTCTGGCGCATAAGCATACCTCTCTGAGACTCCTGCCTTAGCCTCAAACTAGACACCCAGAGGCTACAGCATTCAAAGTCAACCACCAGGCCCTTAGCTCACAGCCTGAGAAATTAAGAAATAGGAAATCACAATGGGAAGGAAGGAAGCTGAGCAGAAGGGGAAGGCAAGAAAATCTATCCAAGCTTATTATGTAGCTCAAGAACAACCAAATACACAGGACAACTCGGACTCTTTACCCACACCTGAGACCACAAAAGGAAATATGAACTGGTCTCAAACCCAAATAGCATTCTTGGAGGAGCTTAAGAAAGATTTTAAAGACCAAATCAGCGAAGCAGTGACCAACTTGGAAAAAAGTTTCACTGAAGAAAACAAATCCTTAAAATCCAAAATTAGTGACACGACTTCCAAACCATGTAAAAGGTGGACTCTGAACAACTTTTGGAGCTCCAGCACCCATAGAAAGGCATAGAGAAGCTAACCTCGCTCTGAGGACAGCCTAGCAGGCCTGCAGGGAGCAGCCAGCACAGTGCTCTGGGAGTGGAGCCCAGGCCTGCATGAGCAGCAGTTTTAGCGCCAGGGCAGCCAGTCCAGCAGCCTATCTAGCAAAACTGAGTATCTTCTTTCAGGAGAATATATGGTCATTCAGTGGTATAGAGGATTTTCAAGCATTCTTGAGGAAAAAACCAGAGTTGAGTAGAAAATTTGACATTCACACACAAGAAACAAGAGATGCTTGAGAAGGTAATCAGGAAAAAAAAATTAAAAGGAACTTACCAAAGTTGAACTATTTACATTGGAAAAACAATAACAGTGACTGATGAAACCTTCCTCATTATGAAAATAATTGAAGAAGGGTATATGGGCATATGAGTACATAAGTGAATGTGTGTATATATGTTTATAGTTATACGTGGATAGAGGGCACAGATCAAATTTGGTGGGAAGGGAAGATACTTAAGCCATGAAGTTAAGAGGTGAGAGAGGAATGCGGCAAGAGGAGATGGGGAGAGACAGTGTAGGATAAACTATCTCATGTAGCAGAGGCAAGGGGAGGTGGATGCTGGGGAGGGGAAGAACAGGAAGGCCAAAAGGCAAAATCATATTCTCACTGAATTTGGCTCAGGGAGAGAATGACATACATACTAAATGGGATATCTTACCCTGCAGGAGAGTAGGGAGGAGAGGGATGAGAGGGGGGCGGATGGAGGGGAGGGCATTCTGGGGGGAGGGTAGGTTGGAAGTACCCACTTTTGATGAGGGATAAGATCAAAGTAGGAATTGGATGAGGTGGTGGGTGGGATGGGTAGGAAGGAAATATAAGCAGTCTTTTACAATATTTCTACTATGGTAATGTTTTGCATAGCTATACATGTACAACACATAATGAATTGCTTATCTTTCCAGAGAGAGTGGGTGACAAGGGAGGAAGGAAATGGATCTGAAATTCGAAGTTTTAAAAATAAATGTTTCAAATATATATAAATACTATTTAAAAAAAAAGGAAAATTAGTGATGTAATAGGAGAAAATACATCCCTGAAAAAGGACCTTCAAAAACTAACTGAAGACTAAAATTAGCTAAAAATTAGAATCAATCAAATTGAAACTCAGAACTCTATGATGCACCAGGAGTCAATCAAACAAAACATGGCTATTGAAAAATTGGAAGAAAATGTAAAATATCTCACTGGAAAAACAACTGACTTAGAGAACAGATCCAGGAGAGATAACTTAAGAATTATTGGTCTATGAGAAAGCCATGATGAAAAAAGCAGCCTAGACAACATCCTCCAAGAGATTGTCAAAGAAAACTGCCCTGAAGTCCTGGAATCAGAAGATAAAATAGTTATCAAAAGAATTCACTGGACTCCTCTTGAAAGAGATCCCAATTTGAAAACTCCAAGAAATATAGTAGCCAAATTCTAGAATTACAAGATTAAGGAGAATTTCTTTAAGGATGATTTCTAGCTTCTTTTTTTGATCATGGCTTTCAGGTAGTCCAATAGTATTTAAATTATCTCTCCTGGAACTATTTTCCAGGTTAGTGGTTTTTCACATTGAGATATTTCATATTGCCTTCTATTTTTTTTTCACTTGTTTGGATCTGTTTAACAGCCTCTTGATTTCTCATAAAGTCACTAACTTCTATTTGCTCCAGTCTAATTCTGAAGGAATGATTCTCTTCAGTGAGCTTTTGAGATTCTTTTTCCATCTGGCAAAAATAGGCTTTTAAAGGCATTCTTTTCTTCATTGCCTTTTTGAGCCTCTTTTGCCATTTGATTTAGTCTATCTTTTAAGGTGTTATTTTCTTCAGGCAGGTTTTTGACTCTCATTTCATAATTTCCTTGCATCATTCTGATTTCTCTTCCCAATTTTTCCACCATTTCTCTTATTTGGTTTTTAAAATCCTTCTTAATATCCTCTATGGCCTGTAACCAATTCATATTTTTTCTTGGAAGCTTTTGCTACAGGGTTCTGACTTTGTTTTATTCCTCCTATTCCATGTTTTGATCCTTTTTGTCCCCAAAAAAGGAATCCAAATTTGGATTGCTGTGCTTGCTTCATTCCCTTTGCTTGCTCATATCACTACTCAATTGCTTGACTTTTGAGCTTTTTGCCACAGTAGAACTCTGCTTCCAGAGAGCAGACCTTTGTCCCAAATTGCTGGGGTTTTCACAACTGCTGGAGCTATTAGTTGGCTGCCCTCTCTGAAGTCTCCACAGGCTCTGACACCTGGTCCACCCACCCCAGAACCTCCACTCTAGACAGCAATCCAGATCCACACAGGTTAAAAGCAAGAGCGATTACCCCTTAGAATTGTTGCTTGGTTCCCTTACAATCTGCAGACCAGGAGCTCTGAAGCATCCATATGGTGGCTGCCATGCCTTTTATGAGAATGGGAATTTAAGATCTTCCCTGCCCCTAGGCCCTTTGATTGGCTTAAGTGCATCTGAAATCTGTGGCAGGAGGCTTGGTTTTCGAGAATGCTTTTTGATTGGGCAGTGGGTCAGGAGGGTTGTTACATTCTCTGAGCCAGCAGAAGGCTATATATACCCTGATATGAGGCCTTGATTTGAGGCTTTCTTTGATTTGACCAGATGAAACTCGGGGAAGCTGTCAAGTCCCCTTGCTTTGAAAACCCAGATGTTGGTGCTTCCCTCTCTGGTAACTGTGACTAGGTAGGGATGTAATAGACAGTTGGAGGCCTGTCTGCTGAAATGTTTCTCTGTCTTCTTGTAACTTCTCCTTGTAACCTGTCTGTATACTTTGAAGTTCAGGGTGCTGACTTTTTCCCCTGAACTAGGTAAATGATATGTATGATTGATTAAAGCAAGACTGTTAATCCATTTTGAGTTGCTTTCCTTTAGAAAAGCAGATCTAAGAACCTGTGTTGGCACCCACCCTTGGGATGTTGGGGTGCTTGCTGCTACAGTGCCTTAGCTGCTTCTCCCTCCAAGGGATAAAGGATGGACCTCACTCCCAGACCTCCTCTTCCCAAAGTCCACTGACGTCTCATTTTGTCTTTGGCATTTATGGGTTGATAATTCTGGAAAGCACCACAGCTGTTGGTGATCCACTTTCTAGGAGTCCCTCCAGCAGTGGCTGGTTGGGCCTCCCTGGTGCTAAAACCATGGACTCAGGTGGGGCTGGGCTCTGCTCCCAGAGAGCTGAGATGGACCCTTATTGCCAGTCTGCCAGGCTTTCTTCAGCAGGAGGTTTGTTTCTCTCTGTCACCATGTGGGTTATGTAGCTCTAAATTTTGTTTGGAGTAATTTTTTATAGGTATTTGAGGTGGTTATGGGGGGATCTCAGGGAGTCTTCCTGCTTCGATGCTGCCATTTTGGCTTCTCCTAAATATATATTTTTAAGTAGATAAAAGGCCCTTGTAAGTTGGGTTTGTTTTTATATTAAAAATTAAACTCTCAAAATTAAAATTCTGGGGGTGAGAGAATGCTCTGAGGGTTTGCTAATGATACAGTGCAGGTTTCCACAATGCAGCAGATCTGGGGCCTAGCTTAACAAGAAGCACTTCAAAGAACTGAAGGACATGTCTTAGCATGGAAGAGGGGGCGGCTGAAGAAGGGACAATTATATGATTATGATTATCCAATGATCTCCTTAAGCTAAAAGGGGTATATAGGTTATAATAATTAGCATCTCCAAGTTAACTTCAAACCTAGGAAGTATCTTCTTCTCCAGGGAAATCAGTCTTTTGGTTTAGGAATTTCCTTTCCTGTTTTCTCCCCTGAGAAAATACAGACTAATATTCTGAAGATTTCCATTGAAACACATAATATCAAAATACCCGATTGTCTGACACCTATCTCTTTCTTACCCAAGTTCCCTATTTACCACTTTTTATTTCTTTAATTGAGAATCTACTCAATAATGTTTGTTTCTTTGAAAGATTAATTGGAAACTGTAGCAAGATGTTTTCAAGAAAGGGGATGAGTCATTTGTTAAGTTTCAAAGAATGAGACTCATTTCTCTGGGTCTCAGACACTTCATTTGCAAAATTTTTTGTAAAGGCTTCCTCCTGATTTTAATATTCTGTCAAACAGCACCCAAGAACCATTTCTGGGATTTGAGTGTGTGTGTGTGTGTGTGTGTGTGTGTGTGTGTGTGTGTGTGTGTGTGTGTGTGTGTGCAGGCACACACACTTGTGCACACATGAGCTGTATATGTGCATGCTTGTTTTTAAAGATTCCTTACAAGTTTATTTTTATGTTTTATTTAGCTTTTGGATAAGAGAAATATGCCATTGTTCTGAAAGTGAAAAAATAATATTTGTAATTATTTGACAGGAAGAATCTATAACTGCCAACATTTAAGATCTTCAACCAACTATAAAATGATCAATAAAAAAATAATCATTCTAATACACTTAGTAAAACAGCATATAATGAGAGCATTCTGGTTAGTGAATATATGAGTCTAAGAACATTATTGATTTTTGAATGTTAAAAGCTCTACTATTCAAAGAACCCAGCACCACTAATTATGGCATTAATTTGATATCAAAATATCAAGTTGCTTCTACTTCTGACTGTGACAGATAAGGTCAAAGGAAAGCCAGAGAACAATAACCTTTAAAGTATGATAGAGAGGCTATTTCAAGCTCATAAGTTTGAGGATAATGGTGATTTATGCATCTAATCAGGGGCAGAATGGGTGAGTAGTTAGTTTCACGATGGTCTCCTCAGGACATGCGTGCAATGGAGACTGCACATGTGAGAAACCTCTTTTGCTATATTGCTGGCAAACTTCCATTCTTCAAAAAGATAGGTAAATAGAAAGTTAATTTCAGTTTTTGTAGTGCAAATAAATAATAATTTATACTTATAACCCTTATATACTTATAACTTATAACTTAACCTTGACAGAACTCATATAACCCTTATATTTTCTCTTCTTCAGGCTTAACTCCCCAAATTCCTTTGTGTAATTCCTGGGTGACAAGTTTTTTTGTCCTCTCAATGTTACATAATGTTCGTGCTATCCTAGATATGCTCCACTATCTTAATGGCCCCCCCTAAAATATAGTGCCCAGAAGAGAACACAGTATTCCACATGCCATCTGACCAATTTTGGATGTTCCAGACCTGTCAAATCCCTGACTCTTGATATCACACTTCTGTTAATGAAGCCTTTCCTTACTTTAACATTTTTAGCAGATGTGTTACAGTATTAACTCATTTTCGGCTTATGTTTATAGCAGCATGAACTGGAGTAAGGTATATACTAGGCATCTAGGTGGAGCAGTGCACTGGGCCTGGAGTTAGGAAGACCTAAGTTCAAATCCAGCCTCAGACACTTATTAGCTGTGTGACTTTGTTTGCCTCCATTTCTTCATCTGTAAAATGAGCTAGAGAAGGAAATAGGTCTGAGTTCAAAATCAACCTCAGACACTTGTTGAGTGACTCTAGACAAATTATTCAATTTCTGTCTGTCTCAGTAAGCTCATCTGTAAAATGGGGACATTAGCATTTCCCTCCCAGGATTGTTGTGAAGATAAAGATGATGTAATATTTGCAAAGCACTCTGAAAATCTTAAAGTTATATATGCATGTATGTGTGTTATGTGTGTATTGGTATATGAATATGTACATGTATACACATGTATATATTTTAAAAATTAATAGTCTAGTCACTCTACCACTTCTGAATCTAAAACTCTTATCAGCTCATATGATCTAGCTCATATACTTACTACCTGCGTATCACTTAGACAAATCACTTAACAATCTGGAACTCTATTTCTTCAACTGTATAATGAGAAGATTGGATTGCATGACCTCTAAAGTCCAAAGTGATTTCTTTTCTTAGTGAACCCACATCAGGTTGTTGTGATCACCTCTTTCCTTTCTAAGTATTCATAAAGTATTCATTGAAAAATCTATTCAGGATTTTTCAGGTGTCAGACATCAAACTATCAAATATCACAGAATCTGTGTTCTTCCTTATTTTGAAAATTGAACCATTTAGCCATCTAGATCCAAGCCCTACAATCCATTTTCCACAATTCTTGAAAGATTAATAACATCAGGTCAACAATCAGCTCTGCAAGTTCTCTCAATACCTCGAATGCAATCTATCCAAACCAGGTAAATTGAACTAATTTAGAAGAGCCAGGGGCTTACTCACTATCTTCTCATCTATTTGACTTCAATTCTTCCTTAAAAATTTTTGTTTCTTCCTTTTTAGTCTAAAGATAATTTTCCTTGATGAGAAGACAGAAGCAGAATAACCACTGAGTAGTCCCACTTTCTCTCTGTCACTCTTTAGTTGCATTGTACCAGCTGTTTAAAGCAATACATCCTTCTCTTCCTTGCTTGACTCCTAAGCCTGAACATAGCCTTAAAAGTCTTTCTTGTTTTCCTCATTTTTTTGTAATTCTCAGCTCAATGTGGCCTTTAGCTTTCCTTTAGCCATACATACTCCTTGGAGGGAGTTCCATTTCCATCTTTTGTTCACATCTAAAGTATCTTTTAAAACATCAAAATGGAAATAAAGGATTCAGATACTTTCATTGTTAAGTGCATTTAATTGTGTTCAAATTCCATGAAAATTGGTCATCTAAACCAGAAACCTACTTTCGCATTTCTATAAAATATTTATAATAATGAACTTTGCATTCAGTGAGGTATTTTCAGGGAAAATATATAAAATGAAGAGGCAGGTTTTCTTTTTTGTTTTTGTTTTTGTATTTTGAGGAGGGAAGGAAAGGCAATTGAGGTTAAGTGACTTCCCCAAGGTCACACAGCTAATAAACGTGTCAAATGTCTCAGGTTGGACTTGAACTCATGTTCTGCTGCCTGTAGGAGCAGTGCTCTATTCACTGCACCACCTAGTTGCCCCAAACAGTCAGGTTTTGCAGAAGACACCATCTTGACAGTCACATAGTTGGCCCAGAGGAGTTGGGAATAAACACTACTATTGTGTCTGTTGTTTATTAATCTTTTTTAAAGCAATTGGGGTTAAGTAACTTGCTTAAGGTTACACGGCCAGTCATTATTTATGTGTTGGTGCTCATTTTCTGAGGCCGGATCTGATCACGGGTCGTCCCACCTCCAGGGCTGGAACTCTTACTCACTGTGCCACCTAGCCACCCCTGTTTATTAATTTTAAAGGATTTGATTCAGTATGCAGATTTAATGACTTCCAAGAAAGTACATAACATACGTGTTAAAATCATAGAATATTCTATGATAGACTCAATCATGGAGGAAATTTTCAAATGATCCCGAGTGTCATAATCAAAGGAGAGATCAAATAATGAAAAATCAAAGAGGGAGATGTGGTCATCAAAGACATCTGCTAGGATCATGGAGTGTGTCCTTGTAGTATGGTCTAATTAAGCCATTTATGCAGAATAGTTTGCCCTCAAAGACCTCAAAGTTCTCTGGGTAGTAACAACTGTTCTTTTATTTTTGTTTTCTGATTGATGCAAAACCACAAACTTAACAGCTTATGTGGTCTAACTTTAGCCACACAAACTTAGCATATTAATGTTCCAATACCCCCTGTCTGAATCCCCTCAATATTGAAATCCTTTCAGTCCTGAGAGTTTTATCAGTCTCCTCAGAAGGATCTTATACCTTAAGCTATATAAGTTGATACTTCTGGGATATACCTATGCCAGCAGTATTATTCCCCAGTAGAAAAAAACTCTAGTTACCAGAGGCTGAGAAAGCCATCCAACAAGCGAATCTAAGATAACACCCTTAGCTAGCTGTAGGAGCCAGATCTGGGATTCACTCTGAGGAAAGTGATATTGATATACTAGGCAGGTAGATGACTTTTGCTATGCTAACTACCTAAACCTTTCTCACTTGATTCATGAGAGGGCCAGCCTTCCTCAGTACACAGATAAGTATTAAATAAATATTCAGGACCTTGATGGACTGTGTGTGTCTGAGTGATGTTTCCCAGCAATTGAAGTAGAGAATTAGCCACTATCATAGGAATAGCCACATCTCTGGTGGATGACAGAGCAGAGCTCCCTCCCTGAGAACTGTCCTACACTGAGACCAGCTAGAAGAGTGTCTTTTCCATAGTGAGGGTCACCAAATGTTCCCCTTCACAAATGACCCTGTAATGATTACATGGAGCCCTTAAATACCAAAAAAAAAAAAAAAAAACCTCTTCAATGAAATTAATACTCACCTGACCATAAATCAAGTTCTTCAGGTTTCCCCCTGTTACCAATAATGACTAGCATACAAAAAGGAAAATAAACAAGAAATGTGAAAACAGAAAGTGAGGGAGGTTGTTATGAAATAAGAGAAATGGAGGACAGATGGAAATCTAAAGCACTGTTTTGCTATACATAAAATATTAAAAGACCAACAGAACCCAGCATTTCCACTCCTAGGTATATGCTCCAAGGTCAGTCATGAAAAGAAAGGCCCTATCTGCACCAAAATATTTATAGCAGCACTTTTATAGTAGCAAAAAACTGGAAACAAAGCAGATTTCATAGATAGGGAAATGGATAACTAAGGGGTGGAACATGGATGTAACAGAAACAATCAATGTAATGTTTCCTTGGTTGATGTACAGAGAAAAGAAAAGGACACTGGCAGTTTCAAGTCTTGAACCCAGATGGGAATTTTAATGAAACTGGAGCAATGACATGAGATCCTAAATCTGGGACAAATCTCTGAAAACACAAAGACTAATTGAAATGTCTTTTGCATTGTGTCACTACAACAGGGATGTGATATGAAGGATAAAATAATGATATAAGTTTTTTTTTTAAGTGTGATGAAAGGGACAGCTAGGTGGAGTGGTGAATAGAGTACCAGCCCTGGAGTCAGGAGGACCTGAGTTCAAATCCAGCCTCAAACACTTGACACATTTGCTAGCTGTGTGACTTTGGGCAAATCACTTAACCCCAATTGCCTTGTCTTTCCCTCTCCAAAAAAAGTGTGAAGAAAGTATCACTTGCACCACCAAGGTCTTCATCTGAAGCCAAAGACTTCACAAACTCTAGCAAGAAAATCTATTTTTGTCAATTGAAAAAAGAAGATTTTTATTTTTTTTTGGATGTGGTCAATGTGGGAATTTATTTTTCTTGACTATGCATATTTATTACAAGAGTTTCATTTTGCTTCATCTTTCCACTGGTTGTGTGGAGGTGGAATGGAGAAAAAAAATCAGGCTTTGCTCATTGAAAAAAATTTCATTAAGAAAATAAAAAAATCTTAGCAATTATTTCTATGTTCCTTTTGACAGTATCATTTGTCTCCACATCAACCCACAGAAGCAGGGTTTTCCACTGCACTCCAGATGATAGGTTGTAGCCCTTCATTCTTGAAGAGGACCAAAATGACATCACTATGTTAGATTCAAGGTATAATGTGTCCAACTGTGGTTGATCAGACTGACATGAGCCTGGAAAGCTTCACTACAGGTCAGCAAAGAGCCCTTGTATCATTTCTTTTTTCCTCCATGTGAAGGCTTGCCTTGTGTGAGTTCTCCATTAAATATACTTTTAGGTAAACATACATTTGGCATTTGAACAATGTGGTCAGCCCATTGGAGCTGCACTCTCTGCAGTAAGTCCAAGGAAGGCAGCATTTGTTTCAGTTGTTCAACTCAGGTTAACATAAAACCACCCTTCCTCACAGAGTCATAGTCACCACAACTTGTCCCCTCTTCCTCTGATCAATACTAGATGATCTTCGTTCTAGTCATACTTGTGGGTCTTCATCATTATTCCTTAGAGCACAAGAAGCTATGTCTTCCTCAAATGTTCAGGCTCATTTCCTATGGAAAGATGCTTATACCTATGACATAGCTTCAGAAGGTTCCATGGCCTTCTTCCTGTATTCTTCACATCACAGCCTTATGTGCTCTGATTGCTTGAAAAATGTTTCTCAGATTATTCTTCATTTTTCCCTTGATGCATCTGTTCCATTCTTTCAAGCAACACTTTATTCTCTCTCAAGCATATGAAGAATTAGAGACGCTTTTCTCCAATCCTTTCATTCTCTGCTCTTGCAAAGAAACTAAGTTGCAGTGTGTTCAAAAGAGCTGTTCATTGACATTGGAGGAAAACCAAACATAGCACACTCTCTGCAGCTCACTGTAAAATCTCCTTAATACTCCACACTCATTGCCAACGAGATCTTCGGTTCACTGTTAGTCTTGCTCCTACATCTTGCTGTCTGACTCTACCAGCCAACAGCCCTAATTGATTATGTTTGCAATCCCAAGGCAGGGGAGAAGGAAGGGCTCCAGCAGTGGGATCTCCAGTGAAGTGAGGTCTTCTCTAGCCTCACCTGGGGCTTGTTCTTTTTTCTTCTAATACCTTTGCTCAGAACTGCTTGATCTGCAACTAGCAGTGTCCTGCTAATGCCTCAAAGCTTTCCTCAATCACATCTAGCAAAAAGTTGTGGGTGAAAATCCAGCTCCCAAATACTCATCTCTACCTTTTTCTTCTTTTCTCTTTCCTTCTACCTGTATCTTGCTTCTACTATCTCATCATCTGAACTTAACATTTACCTTGTATAAAGCTCGTTTTTTTCATATAAGGCTCCTGTAATTTTCTTTCAAGCATTTTTTTTTTATTTTATGTGGTACAGCCTCTAAAGCAATGAACTATATGAACAGTGGCCATTCGGGTATACTGAACTTCCCAGTGGGAACTCACAAGTACTCACTTGAAAAGAAAAAAAAAAGAAGTAAATGTGTTTCTTTTATATGTTAGCAAATGGGAGGTGTTTTTTCCAACTCAGAAAATGTTGTTTGGGTCTATTATTTGTGGAGAAATGAATTTTTAACGTAAAATAGGGTTTTTTTCCCTATTTTTTTCAATAGTAGCTTCCTTTCCCAGGAATTCCTTTTGGAGTTCCATGGACATATATTCAATTACATTCTTTGAAGGTTTTATTTTGGGGAAGAGAAGATTAAGACTGTAGAGATAATAAAGCAAAATAAAGGGGGGAATCATGATCCATCTTGCTTATAGCATTTTTTCTGAAAGAATATTCTCATATTTCTAGAACTTCTTGTTAACCTAAATAGGCATGAAATATTTCCAGAGGCAGAGGATATCTATATCATCATTATTAATTTATTACAAGTTACTGAGGGAAGTTATTTGTATTTGGGGGCCAGTCCAAATGTTTTCAAGTTGACACCATGAATACAGGATACAAGATTCGTCCTTTAAATTATTGAACAGAAAACAAATACACTGTATGCTTGCACAAATGCACACATTTTACTAATTAGGGTAAAATACAGCTGTAAATGCTCTCCTGCAACAAGTTCTCATGCATATATTAATATTATATATGACTTCTTGAGAAATACACACATTGGGTTAACTCTGTCCAATGAATCTCCAAAATTATGATTCCTGTGACGCACTCTAAAAATGAATAATCCTGTTGGACCCAGAATTGAATAGAAGGAAGAGTAGAGGCTGGACTGCATTAAAATAACTCTACTATTTTTAATAATCCCAAATTATTCTCTGGTAAAATTATATCTTCTCAATTCAAAGTTCTCCCACAAAACATTTTATGATTGCTAATTTTGAAATGTCTGAATGGGAAAACAAAAGGATAGGCCAGTACTGTGGTATGAAAAAAATAATGACAGTGTGTTCCGTGAGTAACCTAAATGTAAAAAGACCAAAAGAAACATGTTGGGTGGGTCCCCTGTGAAGAATCTATTGAAGAATATGGCCAAAAATCACACAGGATGAGAAGGCACAGATGAGTAACAGTTGGTGGTCTAAACAAATAGAAGCAAACGTACATTAGTGAAATCACAAATGAAGTACTAAATTATGAAAAAATATAATATGACTTCCCATAGTATGTCACTTAGTAAGATTTTCAAAGACCAATTACTTAAACTGATTGGATTAGTTTAACATTGCTTATGGGCTAATATAATTCCATCATGAACTATAGTCAGTTAACAATATACAAGTTTTTTTAAAACACCTACTATATGTCAGGCACTGTGCAAAGAACTGGTGCTACAAATACAAAAAGAAAGATAATCCCTGTCCGCAAGGAATTTATAATAAAATACAGGTCTTTGAGAGCATAGACCCAAGGCATATATATAAACATGAAAACATACAGAGTGTGAGGAAGAGATAAAACAGAGAAAGAAAATTATAGACCAATCTCCCTCATGAATTTAGACGCAAAAATTCTAAATAAAATATTAGCCAAAAGACTCCAACAACTTATCACAAAAATAATACACCCTGATCAGGTAGGATTCATTCCAGGAATGCAAGGATGGTGTAATATTAGGAAAACCATCAATATAATTAAGCATATCAACAACAAAACTAACAAAAACCACATGATCATCTCAATAGATGCAGAAAAGGCTTTTGACAAAGTACAACATCCATTCCTATTAAAAACACTAGAAAGTATAGGAATAAATGGAGCCTTCCTTAAAATAGTTGCTAGCATCTATCTAAAACCATCAGCAAGTATTATATGCAATGGGGATAAACTTGAAGCCTTTCCAATAAGATCAGGAGTGAAACAAGGGTGTCCACTATCACCCCTCTTATTCAATCTGGTACTAGAAATGTTAGCAGTAGCAATTAGAGAAGAAAAAGAAATCAAAGGGATCAAATTAGGCAAAGAAGTGACCAAGCTGTCACTCTTTGCAGATGATATGATGATATACTTAGAGAATCCTAGAGAATCAAGTAAAAAACTACTTGAGACAATAAATAAATTTGGCAAAGTTGCAGGATATAAAATAAACCCACATAAATCCTCAGCATTCCTGTACATCTCTAATAAAACTCAACAGCAAGAGATAGAAAGAGAAATCCCATTTAAAGTCACTGTAGACATTATAAAATATTTGGGGAATCTACTACAAAACAAACCCCAGAATCTATATGATCACAACTACAAAACACTTCTCACACAAATAAAAACAGATCTAAATAGTTGGAAAAATATCAATTGCTCGTGGCTGGGTCGAGCTAATATAATAAAAATGACAATTTTACCCAAACTAAACTATATATTTAGTGCCATACCAATCAATTTACCAAAAACTACTTTGTAGAGTTAGACAAAATAATAACAAAATTTATTTGGAAAAACAAATGGTCTAGAATATCAAGGGAATTAATGAAAAGAAATGCTAGGGAAGGTGGACTAGCTATGCCAGATCTTAATCTGTATTATACAGCAGCAGTCATCAAAACTGCTTGGTACTGGCAGAGGTGTAGAGTAGTGGATCAATGGAATAGATTAGGTGCAGGAGACCCAGCAGTTAATGAATATAGCAATCTATTGTTCGATAAACCCAAAGACCCCAGTTTTTGGGATAAGAATGCACTATTTGACAAAAACTGCTGGGAAAACTGGAATACAGTATGGCAGAAACTGGGCATAGACCACTATCTAACACCATATACCAAAATCAAGTCCAAATGGGTGCATGATCTAGGTGTAAAGGATGATACTGTAAGCAATTTGGGAAAGCAAGGAATAGTTTACCTGACAGATCTGTGGAGAGGGGAAGACTTTAGGACCAAACAAGAATTAGAGAGCATTATAAAATGCAAAATGGATAATTTTGATTACATTAAATTGAAAAGCTTCTGTACAAACAAAGCCAATGTAACCAAGATCAAGAGGGAGGTGGGAAATTGGGAAAGAATTTACAACTTGTGTCTCTGATAAAGGACTCATTTCTAAAATTTATAGAGAATTGAGCCAAATCTATATGAATACAAGTCATTCCCCAATTGAGAAATGGTCAAAGGATATGAATAGGAAGTTTTCAGAGAAAGAAATTAAAGATATCTATAAGCATATGAAGAAATGCTCTAAATCACTATTAATTAGAGAAATGCAAATCAAAACAACTCTGAGATACCACATCTCTCCAGTCAGATTGGCTAAGATGACAAAACAAGAAAGTGACAAATGCTGGAGAGGATGTGGGCAAATTGGAACGCTAATACATTGCTGGTGGAGTTGTGAACTCATCCAACCATTCTGGAGAGCAATCTGGAATTATGCCCAAAGGATTATAAATAATTTCATACCCTTTGACCCAGCCATACCACTTTTAGGGTTATATCCCAAAGAGATCATAGTAGTGGGAGGAAGAACCATATGTACAAAAATATTTTTAGCAGCCCTTTTTGTGGTTGCAAAGAATTGGAAACTAAAGGGGTGCCCATCAATTGGGGAATGGCTAAACAAGTTGTGGTATATGAATGTAATGGAATTTTATTGTGCTATAAGAAACGAGGAGGTGACGGATTTCATAATTACCTGGAGAGACTTATACAAACTGATGCTGAGCGAGAAGAGTAGAATCAGAAGAAATTTGTATACAATCACAGACATACCATATCTGTGACGACCAACTATGACAGACTGGACTCTTTTCAGCAATGCAGTGATATAAGTTAATCCCGAATGACTCAAGAAAGTGAGAAATGCGCCATCCAGAGATATAACTAGAAAGAACTGAGCCTGAATCCTGATGGAAGCAAACTAAATGATCTTGTTCTTCTCATTGTTTGGTTTTACTTCTTCCTTATCATCTTTCATCCCACCTAGTACAATATGCCTTTGTAATTGGAATAATGTTTAATATGAATGCATTTGCAGACCCTATACTGTACTATATGCTGTCATGAGGGGAGGGGGGAGGGAAGTAAAGGAAATTTGAAAATCAAGGAACTATGGAATTGAATCTTGTTAACTGAAACTAAACTAATAAATTAATTTTAAAAAAATTAAAAAAAAAACATACAGAGTGTGGCAGACAGAGGACTGGAGTTAGAGTCTGGAAGACCTCAATTTTTGTCTCACTTAAGACACCATGTTATCTTGGGAAAATCGTTTAACCTCTCTTTGTCTCAGTGTCCTTATCTATATAATGAAAGGGCTTGATCATCAAAAAGTTCCCTTCCTGTTCTGAATGTATGACAAGAGTTTATTCCTGTGAGTTGTAACAAGAGCAAATATTTGTATCTGACTCTACCAATCTCTATAGGATAAAAAAGAATGCAATGTCAACAGGAGTGAAGAGAGAAAGTGTAAACATAGATTCAGCACTGGCCGGGGAGTTGGAACCACTGGTGCAAGTGCCATTTGCCTCCAGGCCCCATTCTTCCTCTGTAGAGCTATGAAAATATCCAAATCAGTTCACTCCTCAAGGTCTAACGTCTTTCATCTGTAAGGTAGAGAGGAGGACAGTTAACTAGTTGATCTCTGAGGGAGGACACACTCATAGTGGTGAAATCAGGGATACTTAAAATATCTGACATTTGTGGGGATTTGTGTTTTGGGAAGTAAAGAGCTTTGTAAATTGGAAAACTCTATAGAAATCTGAGCTATTATTTTTAACATCTAATTTAGTGCTACCTTGGAAACATAGAATCCAGCTGATCTCATCTTCAAATAAGTTTATTTTAGAACCTCACAATGAGTCTATTAACTTCCTAAAGTGAAATTCTGTCCTCAGAGTCATAGCCTCTATTTTCATCCCAAGTTTCTGTGGAAACTGTAAGGACATAATTATATTTTATTATTAAAATATTTTGAGCCTTTTGAGCCCCCAGACATAAAACAATGCAAAAAAGTGGAAATTGCCATCTTTCTCATTTTTACTCTTTACACAAAGAAGGTCAAGAAATACAAGCATTTACTGAGGCTCCATGTCCCATTGCACATTGTAAAGCAGATGTGGAATAAATGGGCACCAGGTCACTATCACTGTTGGCACACTTTCCCTACTTCAGGAACCATGGCAGGAGAGGGGCAGGAGTGACTGTCCTGATCTAATCTAGCTCTTTCACCAATTTAGGATTGTGGCTACAGCTAGCCTAGCAATGCTATAGCTACTCAATGTATTTGTCATTTCCTAACTATATCTAATTTGTCTGACTAAAGCCCTATCTATGTACATTGTGATCTGACCAGATCTGAATACAGAAAGATTATCAGTTCCCTTGCTGTTGATAATATAATTTTGTTGCCTGGACTTGTGATTTGATTAGTTCTTACATTTATGAAATCTCTCTCTCTCTCTCTCTCTCTCTCTCTCTCTCTCTCTCTCTCTCTCTCTCTCTCTATCACACACACACACACACACACACACACACACACACACACACACAGGGTTTATCAGACTTCTAATCACTATGTCAATGTCAATTGTTGTTATGAGTATTATCCTTAACAATAACAACAGCCATAATAAAGAAATGAGTATAAGTAATCATCCAGTGAAAGGCTGTTGGAGCTGTAGATATTTCCCCAAATAAATCGGCCTGTTGTGCTGAAGAGTGAGTGATATAAATCTCTATATTATCCTTTTTTATTTGTTTTTGGATCAATCTTGTCATCTTTCTGGAGCAAAGTACTTTCACAGTGCAATTGACATCTGCTCTGCAACTTATGATCCTACAGTCGCCTGGGGACAATGAGAGATTATAGTGGCTTCAGAGTCATACAGATTCTATGTGTTAGAGGCAGGATTTGAATGTATTTCTTCCTGTCTCTCTGTCCACTACATCACAGCTGCCTCTAGACAATGAATGAACAGATGAAAATAAAAGCATTTATTAAATGTTTATTATATGAAAAACACTGTGCTAAGTATTTTGGATACAAATACAAAACCTAAGACCTCTCTGCCCACAAGGTACTTACGTGCTAATGTTGGGGATGGAAAAGGATGTCTCTGGAGTAGATATTGTGGATAACTAACAGGCTGAAAATGAGACCAGGTATTTTAAACAATATAGAAGCACAAGGTTAAAGCTTAAAGGGATCTTTGAGGACATTGATTTAAATCCCCTCATTTACAGATTAGGAAACTGAGCCATGGAGAGACTGAATAATTTGCCTAAGGGTCCCAGAGCCAGTCAGTGTTCAAGGCAATATTGCTGCCTCTGGGTCAGCATCTTATCCATTATAGGACACTGCTTCACATACAAGCAAAAAGAGTGTAATTCTTAGCACAGATATAGCAGTGTTATAGGAAAGATAGAGATTAATGGGTAAGATACCAGAAAGATACCAGAACAATTGAGAAATCCTGGGGTTTTTTAGGGTAGAGGTATGATAAAGGTGATAAACTTGTCTCTAAATCTCTACTACTTCTTATTCTCATACTGTTCTAGTAATGTCAAAGAACACATTGTCTGACTTTAGGTTTAACAGGGTTTTGAGTCAGAAGAGAGAAGGGCAAAAAATGAACTCTATAATAGCAGAAAAAAAGTCTCTATGAGTCAATATGGCAGCTGGAATTTAGGGCTTTCTCAGAATAGACTACAGCAGAACAGACTCATTGGATATTCTTCTTAATCTAAAACCATTAGCACAGACATTAGTCAAAATTCTTCTGGTTCTGAGAGGCACTATGTTATAATAAAAAGAGCACTGGACTTGAATTAAGTTCAAACCTTGTCTCTAATACTTGATACCCATGTGACTTTGGGGAGGTCAAGTCAGCAACTCAGCAAGTACTTAATAAGCAATGCCCAAAACTGTACTATGTACTGGACTACAAATACAGGAAAAAAAGAATAGCATTCCCTTCTTTCAAGAAGCTGACATTCTAATGTGGGAAGAAAGAACTTTAAAGAACCAGACAAGTGGGCTGATAGGGAAGAAGAAGGTACCTTCATGTGGACACAGTGAAAAAAGAAATCTGGGAAATCAGGAATGGAGCTTAGAGAAAAACAAAGAAGTGAAAACAACTAGCTTCCATGCTTTCCAGAAGAATTGGCCAATTAGAGGAAGGGGCTGAAGGAGTGGAGAATTCTTGCACAGTAAGGAGGCTACTGGGACATTGTAGAGAAAGAAGTCTGAGCAGAGGTCAAAGACAAATAAAGAAATAAACATTGCTGGCCTGAGCACTCTGGGTCTTACTTTCTTGAAATTATTTTCTTAATAAAATTCCCATTTTGTGAAAGGGCAATAACACTTTCTATGTCACAAAGTTGTCATGAGAAAAGTACTTTGTGAAATATAGGATGCTAACATAAAAGCAAATTATTGTTACCATCTAATTCAGCACTATGGTGGAAAGAGATAAACAACCAGGTCTCAATATCGAAGTACTAAATGAAGAGAAAAACACCATGAGAAAAGGTGAAGACTGCAGAGTAAGAAAAATAATTCATATTCAATAGGGGTGCTGTTGACAGCCTTACTTTAGTCTCTTAATATTATTATAATATTTAACAATAGAAGAAAATCCCAAACCTTGTTTTGCATTCCTAGATCTAGATTTCTAGATGCCAACATGTAAGGAGCAAAGCTTTACATAGCTGGTCAACTCATGGTTAAGAGAACCAACCTAGAGGGTATTTTTTTTAATTTACCATTCTTTTTTTTTTTAATTATAAGTTCCACATTCTCTTTTACCCACTGAGAAGGCAAGCAATATGATATCAATTATATATGTGAAGTTATAAAAAATTTCCATGTTAACCATGTTGCAAAAAGAAAGAATCAAAAAGGTAAAAATAGTATGCTTCAAATCACACTCAGAGTTCATTAGTTCTTTCTCTGGAGGTGAATAGTATTTTTCACCAGTGAGTCCTTTGGATTGTTTTGAATCATTGCTGGACTACATATGCATTGATGAGAAGAACTAAGTCATTCAGAGTTGTTCATAGCTCAATATTGTTATACTGTGTAGAATGTTCTCCTGGTTCTAAACACTTCACTCTGTATCAGTTCACATAAGTCTTTGCAGGTTTTCTGAAACCAATCTGTTCATCATTTCTTGTAATATAGTAGAATTTGATTACAGTCATATGCCACAACTTGTTCAGTCATTCCCCAATTGATGGGTATCCCTCAATTTTCAATTCTTTGCCACCACATAAAGAGCAATTATAATTATGTTCATCCCTATAATTTCTTTACTTTCTTTCTTTTTCTGGATATCTTGGAGATACAGATCTAACAATAGTATTGATGGGTCAAAGGATATGCAAAGTTTTATAGCCCTTTGGGCATAGTTCCAAATTTCTCTCCAGAATGGTTAGATCAGTTCACAGCTCCACCAACCATGCACTACTGTCCCACTTTTTCCACACGCCCTCCAGCATTTATCATTTTCCTTTTCTGCCATGTTATCCAATCTTATATACATATGCGGTGCTACCTTAGAGTTGTTTTAATTTGCATTTCTCCAATTAATACTGAGTTAGAGTATTTTTCCACTTGATTTTAGATAGTTATGATTTCTTTGTCTGAAAATAGCCATTGACTATCAATCAGAGAATGACTTGTGCTCTCACGAATTTGACTTGGTTCTCTACATATTTAAGAAATGGGGCTTTCATCAAAGATACTTGTTATAATTTTTTCCAAGCTTTACTAGAATTTTCAAAGGAAGTAATCAATCATGCTATCTGTAACCATATTTTTAAAATGATGTAAACCATTAATAATTAGAGTATGCAAATTAAAGCAACTTTGAGTTTCTACCATACTCCCACCAGATTAAAAGGAAAATGACAAATGCGATGTATGGGACCTTTTGTTAGTAGAGCCGTGTTTTTGGAACTATACCTAAAAAGTGACTAAACTGTGCATACTTTTGACCCAATAATACCAGTTGTTAGACTATACTCCAAAAAGATCAAAGAAAGCAGTAAAGGTCCCTTTTATATAAAAATATAATAGATCTTTTTGTAGTGGTATCTGGAAATTAAGGAGCCCATAAATTGGGGGATGGATGAACAAATTATGGCATATGAATGTAGTGATATGCTATTGTGCCCTAATAAATGAGGAAGGAGATGATTTCAGAGAAAGTTGGGAGACCCATATGAGTTGATACAGTGTGAAGTAAGCATAACTATAGGAATGATTTACATGACAACATTGTAAAAACAACTCTAAGCAATTCACTGATCACCCAGGATTCTAGGAGATCAATGATGATTCATTCTGCGCTGCCCACCAGAGATGTGATAGACTCAAGATACAAATGTTTTGGACTTGGCCGCAAAGCGAATTTGTATTGCTCAACTGCATATTTGTTATGAGGTCTTGTTTTCTTTTTTAAGGCATGAAAGATATGAGAAGAAGGGAAAACAGATTTTTATTAATTGAAAAGAGAAACTTTAAAGAGAACAGAGATGGAAGAAAGGGCATATAGTGGGTTAAAAGAGCTGTCTTATATTAGAAAACGGATGAGTATAACTCTTTATGCAGTAGGATCATTATATGAAAACTTCTAACTTGTCAGGCAGTCTCCCATCCATTGTGAACCATAGTCAGTGTGATGGTTCATTCTCTTTTATGGCATTAGCTTACACTCTGAGTGAAAGATGGGCTTTACTGAGGCAATTTCCAAATATAATTTTCCAGGACAAGAAGTATTTCTCTTACTGCTGTACTTCCTGTAATAGGGCCACCCTAGGCTTTCCATGGTTCAGCAATTTAGGCTAAGTCTGCTGAGTCAGATAAGATGCAGAGGATTCTGCTTTATAAAATTATCATCCTTTCCCTTGTAAGCCTTGAAAAGTCAATGGACCATAAAAGATCAAATCTTTCACTTAAGCATTATCTTGGAAATTCATTTCAATTACAGTGACTGAAGGGGTACTACGGAAAAGCAAAGAATCAAGGCATCTCAGTAAGAGTCCTTTTTCTTTCTTTTCTAAAAATAAAATTTCTAAGTGACAGATGGGAGTGAGGAAAGTAATAACAACACTGGCAGAGTGGTGCTTTTTGTTAGCAAGAAATGGACATTTTAGATAACCATACCTACGACCTCAAAACCCATTCATCCTATGATTCCAGAAAAGACTTTGGAGCCTGATGATGGGAGTCTATTGAGAGGAAAGCAG